>JAVXUO010002948.1:0-42753 GCA_033065855.1 Escallonia rubra | reverse complement strand
ACCGAGATTGTTAATGTTCTTGCTGAACAGGATGGGGGAATTCAAAATTTAAACTTTAACACGACAGACGTTCGTAATGCGGTCCGAACCCATAGATGAGCCACGTATGACCACAATGATGCTCAATCCACAATGAGCCTATTGAAACGGATGCAGATGGAGGACCCGCAGTTTACCTTCGATTATAAACTTGACGACGAGCATCGAGTTAGCACAATTTTTTGGGTCGACGGTCGTTCGAGGCTTGCTTATAAGCATTTTGGGGATGTCGTGACTTTCGACACCACATACCGTACCAACAAGTACTCGATGCCGTTCGCCCCTTTCACGGGGGTCAATCATCATTATCACTCCATCCTGTTCGGGTTCGCCTTGTTAAGGGACGAGAGCGAGAGTTCTTTTGAATGGTTGTTTAGGGCGTGGCTGGAAGCCATGAACAACAAAGCACCGAAAGTTATCATCACCGATCAAGATTTGGCAATGAAGAAGGCTATTGCTACCGTCTTCCCAGATACTCGACACAACTTGTGCACTTGGCACATAAGCAACAAATACCCTGAACGTTTGCATCACGTGTATGCAAAGTTTCCAGACTTTAAACAGGATTTTGACAAGTGCGTTAACAAGTCGTTAACGATTGAGGAATTTGAGGAGAGGTGGGAAAAGCTTGTTGAGGATTACTCATTGCAAGACAACGAGTGGCTCCAGCACTTGTACGAGCTCAAAGAGCAATGGATTGGCGTTTACACGAGGAGGCATTTTTCTGCGGGCATGAAAACGACGGGCATGAGTGAATCTATGAATGCCACGTTCGATAGTTATGTGGGTACAACTACCAATTTGAAGAGTTTCGTCACATCCGCACAAAAAGCGGTTGCGTCGTTATTCGTGAAAGAAAGGGCTGCAGACTTTGCAACCACGTACAAACAAAGGAGAAGGTTGCTTGAGACCCCGCTGGAGCTGAACGGTGCCAAAGTCTATACGAAGGAGATCTTCTTGCTATACCAAGTAGAGCTGCGAAAATCGGGACGATACTGTATAAACAAGGTGGCAGAAAAGTCTACGCGTGAGTACAAGGTTTATTCGCTCGTGAATGACCTCGTCCCTGAGAAGCTGCGCATAATGTATACGGTGAGCCACGACACATTGACGGACTCGGTGACATGTGTTTGCAAGAAGTTTGAGTTCCATGGCATCCTGTGTAGACACATTCTGCGGTTTTTCACCCAGAAGAATATCAGGACAATCCCCGATAAATACGTCTTGCCACGGTGGACGAAAGGTGCAAACAGGTTGCACGGTACCATTGCCTTTCCGGAGCACCCGTATACTGACTTTGAAGAATCAGAGACGTTGCGGTATAATCATCTGGTGACGATGTTCACCCGTTTGTCCGTAAAGGGTGCTGCTACAATGGTCGGATATAAACATCTCCTCGAGGTAGCTCAGCAGCAAGAGCCCATCGTCGACCAGTTGGAAGCAGCTTCAGTCACCAATGCGGTTGACACCGAGCCTACGACGGGATCAGAAGATGACGAGCCGGGGGAGGAAGACGACAATGATATCCGGCCTTTGGATCCAATTATATCGCAAACGAAAGGCCGCAAGAGATCTACGCGGATGAAAAGCTCTATTGAAACGGCAACTCAACCTAAAAAGCTGAGAAGGTGTGCATTGTGCAACAAAATGACCGACCACGACAAGCGGAACCATTACAAGGCACTGGGGATAAGTCCAGGGGGTTTGCAAGACGGGGAAGAAGATGACGCCGAAGATGAGGACGAACAAGCTGCAGTGGACCTTTAATTTTTTGTATAAGCCATCAAGTCTGTTTGACATTTGTAATAATTTTTTGTAATTTTTTTCTAATAATTTTTCGACCGAATACTGGAATTTTTTTTCTGATGGACCTATGAAAGCCATCAACTCTAAGTTTAAGTTTTTTTTATTAGCCCGTCCGCTACATAGTGTAGCGGATGCCTCTGTAGAGTCTTAAAATTCCAACACTTTAGAAAATTTTGACCTTCTTTTATGTCCGATATACAATGTAGCGGATGGCTCTGCAGAGTCCTAATTTTTTGGTGTTCTTTGTGTCCGCTACACAATAAAGCAGACGGCTTTGCAGAAAGAAACTTTTGGTGTTCTTTTTGTCCGCCACACAATGTAGCGGACGGAATCGCAGAAAAAAACTTTTGGGGTTCTTTTGGTCCGCTATACAATGTAGCGGATGACTCTATCCTGTTATATATTAATCAGATCGGCCAATCATCTTATCACTCCGTCCGTTTCTCTATCTGTCTCGAACATCTCACCCAGCCGCTACCCCATCTACGGCGACCCACATCTCCGGCGACACCACCGTCCTCCCCCTGACGCCGCGCCGCCTCCGGCGACAGCCCCGTCCTCCCCTCAACGCCGCGGTGCCTCCAGCGACATCCCCGTCGTGATGGCTTCTGATTCCTCGAGCATCGAATTTGTAGGCAACATGCACCTTGCAGGCAGACACTTCTTTAAGGTCATGATGCCTGGTTTTGATACATAACTTGTAGGCCATCCCTATTTCTCTGTGTTTTCGTGTGTGTTAAAAGTTTGATCTTTGGTTAAAAACTTACCTATTTTTTGTATTATGAATATGTTAGGACATACCGGTAGCCTTTTCCGATTGGCTTACCACAATTTATTTCGATTCAACTTTAACCAGCCGCAAGGGGTCATGGCATGTTAGAATCAAGATGAAGCGCGGCCAAGGTAAAATTTGTTTCGCAGAGGGTTGGAACGAATTTGTGCAGCAGCATGACCTCCATCTTGGGGACTTTGTAGTCTTTGAACACATGGGGAACTTGAATTTTCAAGTGACGATGTTTGATCGGAGCACTTGTGAAAAAACTTTCCCCCAATGTTGAACCCTAAATTCTGTTATGAACAATTTTATGTTAATGTTCATTATTTTTCCGAATTTTAGGTTCTTAATTGTGCCGTTTGAGAATTGTGATTGTTAATCGTACGTTTTTTTTATTGTTAATCGATATTGAGATTGTTGATTCCGTCGCTAAAACATTGTTTCCGTCGCCAATTTATTAAAATAGAATTATCGCCGTCCGCTACAATGTCTAGCGGACGGTGCAGTAGAAAGTCTGATCTCCACACTAAAAAAAAGTTGATTCCTGTACGTCCGCTACACTGTGTAGCGGACGGCACGGCAGAAAGTCTCATCTCCAACTTATTAAAAAAATTGTTTCCTCTACGGCGTAGCAGAAAGTCCTCTACGTCCGCCACACTGTGTAGCGGACGACGCAGCAGAAATTCCCAGCACTTGGAAAATTGAAAGACGGGATTCACTTATTAGAATGACATGTGGATAAGTGCTAGTTGGAATGAAATCCTAACATACAGTAGGAAGAGATATATATATATATATATATATATATATATATATATATATATCACTCTTCATTTGACATATACTCATCAGATAAGTACTGATCATTGGTTAAAATATTGTTTCTCTCGTTTGAATTGAGGTGCCTCCCACTAGCCTCGCCCATTTCTTCCGCAAGTTGAAGCATGTAAAATCGTTTTCTACGCAGCAACATCCGGTTATTCTCCATACGAATTCGGCACACAGCTTTCTTACACTGCTTAACATTACGCCTCGACATACTAAGTGAACGACGTTGCGGCACAGGTGCTCTCAGCGTGGTGAGATCTTGGTGTAGTGCTTCTGATTCCTTAACTCGATATGCCCATTCTCTTCGTAAACCTGCATAATACTCTCTCGGATCCGTGTACTTCACTTCTTTGTAGTCGTCGTTCCTTTCACACAACAACCACACAGTCTCACGTCCCCGATAACTAGAACTACCAGGAACTCCTGCCATTTAACTTATGTACATCTAATGCGATGAGCATGGCTAACATATATAAATAAGCCCCAACACACACACACACACACACACATAATATATTGGTGTGATAACTACACAATATCCTGCCCATCTCTGGTGAGAAGACAAGTCTCTGGACACTGACACCCTGCTTAATTAGTAGTTGGAGACAATAGCATGCCCATGTCAGTGAGAAGACAAGTCTTTGGTGACAAGACAAGTCTCTGGTCTATTGCAGCGACTTGTCACATCTCATAAAGTTGAACCTGTAGCATCTAATAAAGTGGTCCCGTTTCAAAAATTATATAAGTACATGCATTGCATGAAGGGCAAAAGGCATAGAGTGATATACTCCCAGTTTCATAACAACTCTCGAAATGTCATATACTCCACGAGATATTTTTGAAGCAATGGGTCGTTACTGGGCGGGCGAAGATGAATTTCACTATTCTTTGCGTCCAAGTTTGCGTTACTCATCACGCTATGTTAATACATTACATGCAGAATGGTCTTATCGGATGAATGAATATGAGGTCTTAGTAGCTGATTCACGGCGCATGAATATACCCATACCTCGACAAAAGGCAATCAACATGCCTCGAATTACACACATGGAGCTTGAAAGGGCACTGCATCGAATACGTGAAGAAAATAATAGAATGAGAGTTCGTCAAAGTAGACATAACTTACGTCGTATGGCACGTGATGCACATGAAGATGGCAACAACAATGAAGCACAAGTATACTGGAACATGAGCTTCGAACTTGGATCTGTTTCCGATGCTCCAGTGTCAGATGAAGATGACTGAAGATGCTCCAATGTCACGCTGTGTCAACGATGCAGCTTCTTTGTAATTTAACACTTAGTTTTTCTTTGCAGGGCCGTCCGCTTTACTATGTAGCGGACGGCCCTGCAGAAAGTCAGATATCCAACACTTAGTTTTTTTTTGTTCTCTCTACGTCCGCTATACTATGTAGCGGACGGCCCTGCAGAAAGTCGGGTCTCCAACACTTAGTTTTTTTTGTTCTCTCTACGTCCGCTAAACTATGTAGCGGACGGCCCTGTAAAAAGTCAGGTCTGCAACACTTGGTTTTTTCTGTTCTCTCTACGTCTGCTATATTATGTAGCGGACGGCCCTGCAGAAAGTCAGATCTCCAACACTTAGTTTTTTTTATTCTCTCTACGTCCGCTATACTATGTAGCGGACGGCCCTGCAGAAAGTCAGATCTCCAACACTTAGTTTTTTTTTGTTCTCTCTACGTCCGCTATACTATGTAGCGGACGGCCCTGCAGAAAGTCAGAACTCCAACACTTAGTTTTTTTTTGTTCTCTCTACGTCCGCTTTACTATGTAGCGGACGGCCCTGCAGAATCAAAGAAACCAAAACTGGCCAACACTGAGTCACTGACCCACACTTTGTTTCCCACCGTTCAAAGCAAATCACAGATCAGTCAATGAGCCAAAATGCTATCTCTGACCACAAATCAAACACTCAACTGAGTTCAACACAACGATATCGGTCAGTCAAATCAATCGCATTCAACACCGATCAACTGATGTCAACACAAATCAATTCAAACCCGATGAATGAAGAACAACTTTCATAAAGATAATATATGTTTATTAAAAAAGTGAATATAATGTTACAATCTCACTTGGGGACCTCATCTACTGCGGGATTCTTGTCATTACACGGATTTACAATAAACCTAATAGCTCTAGGCCGGCCTTTCATAATTTGCCAAGCCATCCTATACCTAAAGCCTTGTATGCATTCTCGGCTCCAGACGGTCTTTCCGAGGCTCTCAGACCGACAAATGTAATCCATGTACATGCAGACGAAGACGCCGCAGTCCGAGGAATTATGTTGCTTGGGCCTACGCCTCTTCAATCGGAAAATGAGCTTCGGCCTGCGCGGTACACTCTCGTGACGCCTACCATTGACCAAGGCACCAAATAGATTCTGCGAGAAACATAATAAGCATTAAACATTAAACATAGCAAACAAAATAAGATTAATCAGTTTTACAATATGCAAGTTACAATAAGAAGTAAACATGATCTTACCATGGCATCCAACTAGCCTATGCCTGTGTACATGCTAATCACAGGCATCTGGGGGGTATCATCGTAGATATTGTCGATGACTGATACCGTCTTCTCTACTGGTTCATAGCAAAACCAAGTACCAGTGGGCATTCCCTAAAAATGGGATTAGAAACACGTCGGCAACACTTGCGCTCACTGGACTATCCCTAGCAAGATATGCTTGTAGGTTAGCGGACGGTCTCCACTGGGCTAGGGCTCTCCCCTTCTTTGAATTGATCCAGTCGTTCCACTCTTGTACTAGGATGCCATGAAAAAAAGCATCCAAGATAAAAATGCGCGGACCGATGTTTGGCTGCTCCCGACCCCTTTGCCTCAGAATTTGCACGTAGTGCGAGATGACACCGTTGTCTAACCAAGCTCCCGGCGCCAGCGAGGCCATTTCTGACCACGAGCAATTGTAATCCAAGCCCTCCAAGTGATCCACGTCGTACGACGCTCCGTCTTGGGGTGGCCCACTAAAATAACGAGCTCGGATTAGCTCGCATTTATGCGGCTTTAGAGGCCTGGCTGGATGCCCTTTCAAATAGTTCCCTTGGGGGTCGACCGGGAGATATTGCCCTCCTTCAGGGGGTCAATCGACAAATATTGCCCTCCGCCGGGGGGCAAGAGCTGGGGATATTGGCCTCCAATTCCTGGTTAGGCCGGCTGATAATGTCCTTCGGGGGCCCCGGCCGACTGATATTGCTCTCCGGCCATTTCTTCCGCCGGCTGATATTGCCCTCCGGGGAGGTCAAACGGGGGATATTGCCCTTCAGAGGCGCCAAGTGGTCCCGCCCACAGGACAATGGGCAGTGCCTCGGAGAAATCGTAGTTTCTGAAAGGCCAGTCTTGCGTGACTTGACTCTGAGAGAGGGGTTGGGGTTCCGGGAACAAATTGAAGAAGGGGACGTTGTAATCGTCCCACGACGCTTGAGCCTGTGCCATCCCCGCTGCAGAGGGACCACCAACTCCCTGGCTCACCCCTGAAGCCTGTCTCGAGGGATCACCGTATCCCTGGCTGATGCCCGTATAACCCATTCCCGGGCTGAGGACCAAAGACTGTCCCGATGCTTGGCGCAAAAAATTCTCCCAGCCTAAAGCCAATGGAGCAGCCTGTTGGCAAAGATCCTCACCCATTGCGCTCATCAGATCCTTCCGCTCACTCAACTTCTGGAAGAATGCAAGCGAGGCATTAACCTACATCCAAAGAGATAAAAAATAAGTAACTTCAATCAGACATTTATATTCATCAAATTCAATTAAGAAGACTTGTTGGGCAACTTACAAGATTTTATGCCATATGCTCATCGATCTGACCCCTAGGGTGGTACTTCTCCCCGCATTCAAAGTTTATTGGGGCTACTCTCCTCCGCGTGATGCAGTAGTACCACTCATCGTACTGTTCGATGCTGATAACGGGATTAGGCTCCGAGACGATGGCCGCCAGTGTGTCCTGCCAAGAACTCCAAAGCTCTATTTCAGCCGGGCACAATTCATGCGCATTAGCCTTGCCAAGTCGTCCGACACCCGGTGGGTTCTTGTTAACCCTCATATCTGGGGCATCGGCTGTCAAACCCTGCTCTAACTCAAAATGGCGCATTGCTTGGTCTGGAAATTGCCACTCTGCGACCTCGAAGTGGATTAGGGGTGTGCGCTGCAACCCGGAGAGCGTGAAGACGAACAACTCTCCCACCCGTCACGCCAAACGTATGTACAGTGCCCAACGTATTTGGCCCGGAGATAGACGGTCGAACTCCCCTCGATAGTACGTAATGTTGTGATGGGGATCGACTCTCCTCTGGTAGTGGCTATCCCTCCGGTTGTACTCCCAAGCACACAACCAAGGCCACACTTTATCGGTTCCATCCCTACGCATTAGTGCACCGGGAGCAAGGTGTTCATAAGACCACACCTGAGAACATGGGAAAATTATATTTATATCGTCGATTCAACAAGAAAAATAAACAATAACAGCCGCAAGGATTTATATGATATACCTGTAATAGCGAGAGACATGCACATATGGCTTTGGAGTCGGGCCTCGTTGCCTTGTGCAATGCTCGGTACAGATACGAAAGAACCGCTGCACCCCAGGCATAATCCCCAACCTCCCGCAGGTTACCCAACAACGGTAAATATTTCACGCTGACCGTGTTCTTCGACGTCGTTGGGAATAAAATTGCCCCCATCACCCACAAGAGGAAGGCTTGTGTGTACAACACAAGCATCTCGCCCGTATAGTTTTCCGGCAAAACCCCGTAGGTATCTACCAACCACTTCAACTTTATACCACCTCTGCTAAATTGATCCTGGGGTATTGAAGTGAAGAAGTCCCTAGCGGTTCTCTTATTCATTGCTTCCGGCAGAGGAGCAATTACTGGCCGCCCCATCACAGGTAACCCTAGGATGAACCCTACATCTTCTAGGGTAATTGTCATCTCTCCGAGCGGGAAGTGAAACGTATTCGTTTCACTTCTCCACCTTTCAACAAGGGCACCTATTAAGTGCCAGTCAAGGTGTTGAAAGATCTGCCCATGCGTGAAAATCCCAAACCCAATTCCACGCAGTATCCTTTTCTGGGACTTGTTCAATTTCCATGCTGTGAACTCGTTAGATACTTCTACTGTGTTGAGAAGTGCTCTTTCCTACGAATTAATAAATACAATCTAAGCAAAGCAAAAGTATACAATATTTGCGGGAATAAGAAAATTTATTCGCTAAGTATCTTACTCCACCATCCCATATGAGCGTACTGATATGGTTGGCTTGGTCGTATAACACGGATGGATCTTCTGGTCTAGGGTTAAATTCTATTTTTTGCAACTGAAATTATGGAAAAACCTTCTCAGTTTGGATTTTGAAAAAAAAAAAAAAAAATACGACGCTAGCACATGCATAATACATACAATGTTAGCATATACTCATGTGTATAATAGATATATATACATACACGGAATCGGATTTTACAAACGCTAGCACATGAACAAATACATACATATATAAATTCTCATCGCTAGCACATGTTTAATGCATAATCAAAACCACGCATAAAACGCAATATTAATCACAACTATAGATTACAAACATGTAAAGGATTGGTTTTGTGAACTTACGTGATCTATTAGGGTATTAAAGGTGTTCTTAAGAAGAAGGGTCAAATACACGTAGGTACCCTGAAACTACCACAAAGTCTCAATTGAGGGTCCCAAAGTTTAATTTTTACACATAAGGGCCTGAAACTACAAATTTGCAATAAATAAGGACTTCCGTCCATTTTCTAACATTTTAGGCAAATCCGTTAAGGGCAATTTTGTCCCGACAGATTAAATTGTTTTTCTTCTCTTTTTTCAATTTTGCACTTTTTCTTCTTCACAGACCCATCGCCCCCTCACCCCCACAACCCCCTCACCCATCACCATTCACCACTGCGGCTCACCTAAAACCACGAGCAAATCGCCGCAGACGAAGGGGATCCGAAAGTTGTGCTTGTTGATGTGGTTGACGTCGTCGGCGGGGGTCAGGACCTCGCTCTCGTCGACGTAATCGACGCCGATGGCTTCCAGGATCTGGGCCTCGACGAAGTGGCCGATGCGGGCCTTGGCCATGACGGGGATGGTGACGGCCTGCTTGATCTCCTTGATGAGCTGGGGGTCGGACATGCTGGCGACGCCGCCCTGCGCGCGGATGTCGGCCGGGACGCGTTCGAGGGCCATGACGGCGCAAGCGCCGACCTCCTCGGCGATGCGGGCCTGCTCGGCGTTGACGACGTCCATGATGACGCCGCCGCGGAGCATCTGGGCCAGGCCCACCTTGACGGAGAAGGGGGACTACTTGGCCGCGGCCTCGGTTATCGCACTGTTGCCGTACACTGTTACGACGCCGCTTCCTGCCATTTTGGGTAGAAGAAGAGAATTGTTGAGAGATAGAGAGAAGGGTGTGTGCGTGTGTGGATCTTAAGAGGAATGGCGGTTTAGGGCAGGAGAGTGTGATGCAAGACATGATCAGGAAGGAGGTGAGGAATTACATGGAAAGCCAAAAATGCCTTAATATTGAAACCCAAAAATGCCCCTGACGGAAAAGCCCGGATCGTTAGGAAAATGGACGGAAGTCCTTATTTATTGCAAATTTGTAGTTTCAGGCCCTTATGTGTAAAAATTAAACTTTGGGACCCTCAATTGAGACTTTGTGGTAGTTTCAGGGTACCTACGTGTATTTGACCCTAAGAAGAAATTACACAGTTCTGCTTGCCAACGCCGCTAGGAATATTTGTGAGTAGAAAGAATGGAGAAGAGTGTCGTAGTTAGGATTTTTTTGAATATATATTAAACGTCCGCTATACAGTATTGCAGACAGTTTTAAAACGTCCACTTCACTATAGCGCGGACTATTACGTCCGCCACACTGTTGACGTGACAGATAAGGACAAGATAACCGTCGTGGGGGTAAAGGACTGACGGGACAGGTCCTGACATGTGTCAATTGAGAGGTCGTCCGCTCCACTGTAGCAGACGTCTTTTTCCTGACACATGTCAGGACTTGAAAGTAGTTCGCCGCACAATGTAGGAGACAGGGGATGAGGGGCAAAATGGTAAAAAAGGCTGTCCGCGACGCTATGTCGCGGACGACTGACAGTTTTTGAAAAAAATAAGATCTGGGCGTTCTATTTTAGGATGGACGGTCAGATCGCGCTTGCAAAATACCCTATTTTGCTAGCGCTCTCAACGGATCAGCTCCTTATATATATATATATATATATATGAAAGCCGAAATTAAGAGAATGTTATCCAGTCATCGCTTACTTGCACAATCTCTTACTTCGCCATGTAGACTTTCCTATTTTGAATTTTAAAATATTTTAAATTTACATTATCTTTATAATAATGATTTGGATCTCTCTCTCTCTCTCTCTCTCTCTCTCTCATTCTCACTCACTCACACACACACACACACACACACACACACACACACACACACAATTTGATTTGAATTTATTCTTTTCATTTGAAATTCAACCAATTATATAGATTTTACATTTCTCTATCTTCTATTTCAACAGGCCCCACTCAAAAATTTTATTTATATCTTTACAATTCTATTAATTCCTAGATTTTGACAAAAGTATTTCTCTATATATTCCTTTTTAATCTTAAATCTTTTTCATTGTTTAGGAAAACACAATAATCTTGATCAGTTTTTCTTTTAAACCACCATAATCTCTTTCCTTTTATTTCATTACAAGTTTTATTTATTGTTGACTCTCCCATTTTTTTCCAATAATTTATTATGTATTGTTACGCTTTTCTTGGTGGCTTTGTGTAATACAACCTCAATACACCGGTTATTATTGTTAGTATTATCATTGCAATTGCTATTAGTTAGGAGAGACTATTTCTCTTATTTCATACATACACTATTTTTCATCTTCACGAGTCACTAAAAACTAACAATTATTACTCAAGTTCATTTTTAACGATAAAAATCGATAGGAGAACTCATATAAAAACGTATAAATAAATTTTTAATTATTTTACTGTCACTAACAATTTTGTAATTGTTAGTAGGCATACAAATACGAGATCTCTCAATAAGTATTTTGATAGCTGTTACTCTCGTGTGCAATGCACGTGATCAAAATTAATATAACTATGAAAGCCGAAACTAAGAGAAAGTGGCCACGTCACCGTCGTACATGGATACTCTGTTAGCTCAGCATGTGAACTTTTCTATTTTGATTTTTGAAAGCATTTTGAATTTATTCACTTTTGTAATAATGATTTGGATTCCTTTTTTCTCTCCTCCTTTCTCCTTTTTAATTTGATTTGAATTCCTTTGTGCCATTTAAAATTTAACCAATTAAATAGGTTTGGGGTAAATGCTCTTTGACCCCCTCTACTTTAGGGCGGTTGCAATATGGCCCCCTCTTCTAAAAAAAGTTGAACTAAACCTCCCTAAAGTAATCAAAACTATGCAAAATTGACGGTTTCCATCCAAGTTAACACAACTTTTGGGCGGGAAATGTTTGGCACCTAGAACCTACAATTTTAGGACGAAACTACCCTTTTGACCTAATAAAATACTAAAGATTTGCAAAAAATCATCCAAAAAATCACCAATTTCATTTCACTCCATTTGCAAACCCTAGAAAATTTGCAAAAGGGGTGACCATTTACATTTCAACTCATTTGCAAACCTTCCTTTTAAAGGCCAGCTGCAAAACAAAACCAAAAAAAGAAAAACAAATGAATTTTATTCTGAAATTTTGAATTTTATTCTAGGCAGAACCCACCGCGTGACCCGCCCGACCCGCGAACCCACCCGCGCGCCATTTTCTCTCTCTGTCCACGCCCAATGCTTGATCTGCTACCCGACCCTACCCGAAACCCTACCCGCGCCTTTCTTCTCTCTCACAAACCCTAATGCAAAAACCCTAATTTCTCTATCATCTCTTTCTCTTCTCCTCATGCGCCGCCCTTCCTTGGTGTCGCCGCCTTCGGCCTCCTACCGTGCATCTCCCCGCCCAACGTCGCCCCCTCGTCGGCGACCTTCTCTTCTCTTCTCCCTCTACTCCCTATTCCCCTTCCTCACCTCCTTCCCCCTCGGCCTCGTGACGCCGAGCATCCTCGCCATTCCCCTTCTTTCCCCTTCCTTTCTCCCATCCATCTTCCCCCTCCCCCCCTCGGCCTCGGCCACCCCTCCCTCCCCCCTCGGCCTCCCCACCCCTTTCCCTAGGCCGACCCCCCCTCCCTCCACCTTCCTCCTCTCCCCCGCCCCATGTTCCCCCTCGGCCTCGCGCTGCCATCACCCCCTCCTTCCTGTCGACGACACTGACACCCTTTTCTTCCTTCCGCTTCTCTCCCCTCTCCACCCGCGGCCGCAACCCAACAGCCCCGCAGCGCCACCACCGCCGCTGCTCATTGATCTTCTCTCCATTCTCATTTCACCCACCCCAAATGGTTTGAGAAGGAATTTTCAGTTCTCTTTAAAAGAAGGGTAGTTGTGACATTTCGACAAACTCAGTTATGGCCGTTCATTTTTGCATAGTTTTAATGAGTACGGGGAGGTTTAGTTCAATTTTTTTAAGAAGAGGGGACCATATTGCAAACGACGTAAAGTAGAGGGGTCAAAGAGAGCATTTACCCCAATAGGTTTTATATTTCTCTCTCTTCTATGTCAACATGTCCCATTTAAAAATTTTATTTATATCTTTACAATTTCATTAATTCTTAAGATTTTGCTAAAACTAATTCTCAATGTATTCCCTTTAATTTTAAATATTTTCTATTATTTAGAGAAACCCAATATTCTCTCTCAGTTTTTCTCTCTAACTAAGATAATCTCCTTCCTTTTATTTCATTACAAGGTCATACACATAGTTTACTCTCCCATTTTATTTTCAATCATTTCTTGCATATCTTACCCTTTTCGTGGTAGCCTTGAGTAATACAAATCACAACACACGAGTTATCATAGTTAGAATTATCACTATTATTGCTATTAGGGGACTGACTATTTCTATCATTTCATATACTTTTTTCATTTTCATTTGTTGCTAAATGCTAGCAATTATACTCAAGTTCATTTTAACGATAAAAATTGGTAGGAAAACGCATGTAAAAAGGTGAAAATAATTTTTTAATTATTTTTTTATCACTACTAATTTTGTTATTGTTATTAGGCATACAAGTACGAGATCTCTCAATCAGTACTTTGATAGTTGTTGCTCCTGTTTGCAATGCACTGATCAAAACTAGTGTTCATATGAAAGAGTGAGAAATGTCAAATTAATATGATTGATCGAACTCCAAACGGTAAAATAATAGACATGACAAATAGGAAAGAGACAAAACTTTTAAGTGGGACGTATCTAATCTAATTATAGATGTATGAAAGCCGAAACTGAGAGAAAGTGTCAATGTCACCACCTATGTGGACATCCTCTCCTTTTTCCACGTGGATTAAAAAAAAATTAGTTTAATATTTTATTTTCCCTTTTTCCGTCACATGTTTTAAGCATCACTTATTCGGCTAATTTGAATTTGAATTCCATTTTTGTTGCAAAATTATCGACTTTTGTTGCATATTTATCTCTTCATATACTATCCAGATTTTTTACTATCAAAATTCAACTAATTTTAATTTGATCCATCTTTTTTTGTCCACTAATTGCTATCATAAAAGCCATTTTGATCCAGCTCAATCTATATTAGTTTGAATTCATAAGCATGTTTATAGTTGCTATAAATGAATATTATTACTTTATTGTGTGTGCATAACCTCCTCCCATACTGATGTCATATCTATATTGCTACTGATGCCATGCTTACGCCGAGTATTATTACTTTATTGTTTGTGCATTTTGATTGTTGCTCCCGTGTTACAGATTTTCATCCGATAGAAGGAACACTCATGTATACACATCTTCTTTACCACAGAACCAACAATCAATTTCTAATTGACGTTGGTGTCTTGGTCAGTCACCTTTTGTTTTGTTTTGTTTTGTTTTTCAATTTTGGTGAGTAATGCAATAAGTTCCATTAGACCCTAACACTTATGTGGCTAGGTCCTGGATCAGCGGGTTGAGGAGGAGGGAAATCAAGTCAGAGAACCAGAGGTTCAATGTTTCGTCTGTCACGCCCTCCAAGTTCCCAATTTTTACTCTTTCTTGGCTTTTCTTGAAATGCTTCTCCGAACCTTCTTCTCTATATTTACTGGTCATTAAGTAATGACGCTAGAAAATACGGTTAAAAAAGTCGCTACATATGTCTATAGCTTTAAAATTTGGCCTTAGTGACAAATGATCCCCTTTTTTTTGTCTATATATCTTTTTTATAGCTTTACAATTATGTATGTATCTATTTGGAAATTGGCGTTATCCAAGTCTACAGCCTTAAGAACTAGCCTTTAATTTTCAAAACTGGCTATAATAATATGAGAGGGTAGGAAGTAGGTTCCTCAATCATTCCACCGTTGGTGAACTTCTGTTTTCCTCAATTACATAGTACTTGGCCATCATAGACCCATTCTTCAACCTTTTAACAATTATGCTTTACCATTTCATAGTAGGCCATTGTCTTATTGAGCTACATCTGCCCAAATAATGGAAATATAAAACTAAGTCATAGTGTTGACCTACCACCGGACCAACAAAAATTTGGTCGGTGAGTATAGCAATATACTTTTGTTGCTCTCTTTTTAAATTTTGTTACTAACGCCGGCAACAACATTGAGGTGGATGGATTCCTTGGTTTTTCAATTTTCAGTTTATATTGGTGAATTTCTCTCATTGCAGTTTAAGTTGGTGAGTTCATACATACAGTTTCAGATTTTTCAAATTTCGTTCAGTGGTTCTATTTTATAATTGTGTTCAATTAAAATTTTGTTGCACTGTTGTTGGTCATTTTGTACATGCAGTTCTAGATTTTTAAAGTTTCGTAGAATAGTTCTATTTCTTAATTTCGTTCAATTAAAATTTTGTTGCACTGCTATATTTCGTCCAATAGTCTACTTTTTAATTTTGCTTTTTATAACAGTGCAGTTAAAATTTTGTTTAATACTTTTATTTGTTAAAACCCTGGATCTGTTCTCTTTTTAGATACATATGAAAACACGTGGACTGAACAATGGTTGAAATGAGTAATTATCTCCAAGGGACACATGCTTTTATTTGACTATTTTAGCACATTAATTAGTTGACTACTTTGCGTTTTCACAATTATCCGTCTATTATAACGTTACTAAAGTATTAAAAAGTAGAGACTAATTACTTCTAAAAAGGAAGATTTTAGAGGAAAATATATTTTCTTCCTATCATTAAACTATGTATTTACCACTTTCTATTTTTAAGTCTCCAAAAACATTTTTGAGCTATGTCTATTATCTCTTGTTCTATAGCATGAACAATTGCATAATTTAGAAAATCCGAAATTTTAACCTCATGTTTTTTAACACGAAAAGTATTAAATATTGAAGGGGAAAAAAAGATTTTTTTGCGTCATATCTGATTAGCTTTACTTTTTCCTTTTTTGGGATTAATCTTTGAGTATAAAATTTACAAAAAGCTTCAAAATTTCTCATACTATCCCTTCATATTTCCTTCTTCTTTTTAATCTACACAATTCTCTCTCTGCCTCACACGACTTCATTTTACTATCTTCCCCTTCCATGCTACGTCTATGAAGAGGTTTCTATTGTTCTCAATTTTATATGTTGTTTAAGTACTAGTGTCCTCTAATTTTAGAACACATATATCCGCAACCTAATAACAACCACTAGTATAAGAATTGAGACACTTTTTAATTCATGATTCATACTTCTTTTGTTATTTTTGGGTGTTTTTCTTAAATCTTTAGTTACGTAGAGAGTGAATTGACAAGAACATATTCTATAGAGATCAGAAGCAATTCCTCCAACACTATGGCCGTTTTATTTATCATCATTTCAAAGTTTATTTTCAATCTTTATTATATTTTCAGTATTCCATTTAAATTAGGGACGAAATACGACTCTTTAAGCGATGGAATGCTGTGAGTAGGCATAAGAAAATGTTGAATAAATATTTTCTCTAATTAGCAGACAATTTGCTTTCTGTTCAGGAAAAGACGGGAATGCTTTGGCACTAGTGATACACATAAGTCATGAGTGATCATTGGTCCGATGCTTCGGGCGAAAACAATTCCCAAGGTGTGACGGGCGGTGTGTATAGGGTCCGGGTACATATTCACCGTGGCATGCTGATCCATGTTACATGATCCATGTTACATACTGGGAAGGAAACTGCATACATTCCATTACTGTCTTCAAAAATTCTCATCCCACATAATCATATGCCTTTTGAATATCCACTTTCATCACAAACCTTGGAGTACCCCACTTTTGTGATAATTTTTCACTAATTCTTGCATCAATAAAATGTTATCAGCAATACTCCTATTAGTCACAAAAGCAGACTACCTTTGGGATATCAACTTTGGTAGCACCTTCTTAAGTCTAGTACTCAGGATTTTAGAAACACGTTTATAGATTACATTACAGCAAGCTATAGGCCTAAAATCTTTCATGGTACTAGAGCAAGGGATTTTGGGAATCAAGGTTAAAGCTGTGTTATTGAAATTCCTGATACCTACATTGTTATTGAGCATCTCCAAAACTGCAGCAGTGACATTTTTCCCTACCATCTCCCAATTCTGTTGATAAAATTCTGCACTATATCCATCTGGCCCAGGAGCTTTGTTTGGCTTGAAAGAAAACATTGCCTCCTTAACTTCCTTTTCTTGGATTGGTGAGCATAAATCCAAATGATCTTGTATATCCACTTTCCTCTTAATGAAACTGTTCAGCCTAGTTCATGAAATGTGGTGATGGGGAACATGAGTACCAAGGAAGTTGGCAAAATGATCTATAGCTACTTGATGCACCTCTTTAGCCCCAGTGACATGCCTTCCATCCACAGTATTGATAGCCAAAATTTTGTTGTTTGATCTATTGAGCTGTATCTTTTTATGGAAGTATGCAGTATTTCCATCCCCCATCTTTAAGTCTCTTATTCTGGCCTTTTGATAATAGGCCTTTTGATAATAAAATGCTTCCTCAGCCTGTACCAATTCATAATACTGTGCATATACCTCTTTTTCCTTCATAATCATATTCAAATCTTGACCACTCAAAATCTGGTTTTGAATCTGCTGTAGCTCCTGTAGTTTGAGTGCTGTTCTCAAAGATATATTGTTGTAGTGTTCCTTATTGAGTCTCTTTAACACATGTTTAAGCTTCCTCAATTAATTTCTGAGGTTTTCAAAAATATAAGGATCATAAAAATACAATGATTAATGAATTTTCTATAGCAAATCGACTTGGCTAATAGAAACAACACATTTATGCGCAGACCAGTTTTGTTCAATAGTTATTTTGGAGCATAAATACTATGAATCTCAGAAAACTCAAAATTACAAAGTTGAAGAACAATTTCTGAGATTTTTATAAATTTAAAGTTCACAAATAAAACATGAGTAATGGATTTTTTTTATGACAAATTGAAATGGCTGCTAGAAACTGAAAAAATCTGGACTTTTACGGTGAATTGACTTCAAGGTCATTTTTCAATATGCAAACGTGAGATTCTGAGAAAACTAAAAACTAAAAAGTTGAACGGGACACAATGACGTTTTCAAAAATAACCTCAATATGATATGAAATAAAATATATATGATAAAAACCCTAACCCACTTTTATGCTGCTCTACAACAGCCTTCTTCTCAAACACGCCCACATCTCACCCTCTAAAACACACAAAAAACACACCAATTCAAACACAATATCATACCTAAAACACCCGATTACATGGCTAATTGAGAGGAAAGATTAGAGATTTTTCTTGAAAAAGTCTTGCCATAAGTGTTGCTTATCTCTCCCTCTCTCTTTCTGAAGTGGCCAGACTTCCTGGACGGCTGCCCCCCCCCCCCCCGCGCGTAAAAAGGCTCTTATATATGGTTGCCCTAATGCTAATACTTGCTAACAACCCCTTCATACTTAGTTATTTTCACCATTTCATCCACATCTCTTAAAAGACCACAAACTCTTTAAATTAAAAATAAAATTTTCATCAACAAATGAAAAGTTTCGGGCGTCACTTTATCCTCACCTTATTCTTTGCAACTTAAGAGCATTATAAATTGTTGCTAAAGGTCAGTCAATACAGCTGGCGATGATCATCGCTATAGACTCCAATTAATATATATTATCACAACTGTAAACCATATTCTAGGTGCGGGGTATTACTTCACCACTGTGAACACCACATTTGAGATACTCCTAGGCTCGGGAAGGCCTAAGAAAAATGATGAGTCACCATCTTATTTTTATTAACAAATGAGATTAACCAAAAAAACCTAAATGACTCAAACTTGCAAACATAGGGACCTAAGCTAACGAAACAAAGATGATGAGTTCAGAGACTAAGTTATACAAATGGAAGGTGTTAGGCACCAGTATACCCTAATTGGTTTTTATTACATTTTTATGGCTTTCAGCCTTTATAAAGCTAGAAAATGCACACGACATAAAAATCAAACCAACCTAAAATTTAGTTTGAACCCAACACCAGGGGTCGAGTGGCCTACGCACGCGGTCGGACAAACCGACATCAAATCACTCGAATTTGACCGGACCTACGAGTGGCAACCTAGATCTCAGTCTTTATTTCTCAAATGGGCTCGACTTCTACTAGTTGAAATGGGCTTAGAACTCTAATGGACTACCCTGTTAGCTATCTAGAATACTAAATGAAATGAAATAAAAGACTTTGATACTAATGTTTGTATTATTTCTTTTTTATCTAGATCTGGCCACGGCGAGGGGAGACAATCCAACACTTTTCTAACCAGGACTCTACCCTTAGAAATGAAAAGAAACTAGAAAGATGAATACTTCAAAACTTGGCTCGTTGGACTGCTTGACACGATGTCGGGATGGATCCATGATGCAAATATGTTGGCTGAGGGATTGTGGGAAACTCTCTCCCTCTCTCTACAAAATTTTTAATTTAAGGGTCATTCTATAGCGCAAGGTCTCTATTTATAAGGGTATGGAGGCTGATAAATGGTAAAGCTAACTTTTTCATGCATCTTTCTCTAAAAGATTGAATTCCAAAAATCAATTCAAAAAGGCCAGAAAAGTCAACTTAATGGTCGATGTTACCCAACTTAAAAGCCTTACCAGCTAGGTTTTACCAAATACCGGTCGGTTCATCCCTCGATTAAATTCGAATTCTATTCCAAATTCGGGGGGGGGGGAGGATAATTACCCCAAGTTCAGTTAAAAAATCTCCTAGAATCCTAAGGGATTTAACATATTCGTGGGATTAATCGCAATCAATCCTAAGTCAAGCCAAAACCTCTCTACCTTAACGTAGGTTAAACCCAGCTAACTGAACCAACTAACTAGACTAGTTTGACCAACTGGACTGGACTAACCTAGGACCATCATTGGACTGGACCATGATTTGGTTGACCATTCATGGGATTGGACTTAAGTGAGTTATGCACATTACGTATTATTAACCAAGACCCATAATAATAATGAACTTAATTAACAACAAAAGCCCAATAATAAATAAAAAGGACAAAAGAAGGCTTTACAAATGAGGCGTCTATAGTCCTATACTAAATGCTTTCCAATCCAATATACTTCCTTATGAACCATCAGTTGTTAGTAGGCCTTTCATGTATCAACATCAAATCATAAGGTTCATTAACCTAATGTTCAAAATCTTTCCTCATAGAGTGAGATGATTTTTTTTGAAGGTCTTTGTTTACTAGACATGTTGGATCCCTAAGGATATGAACAAGCTAGTGGGGGAGCCATGTAATCAAAGTCACGAGATGTAAAACTGATTATGGTGACTTCCAAAAACAGAATGGGGATAATAAGATAAAGTGACTAAAAGAAAGAATAGTCCAGTAGTCTTGTTGAGAATATAAGAATCATGTGAAGCTACAAGTTTTAGGTAGTCTGGTATAGAATAAGGAAGTTCCTAAAACTCCTATGAACATAAAAGTCTAGTTCCCTAGTTGATGGAAATCATATAAACATCTATATCTTGTCATTTGGATTTGATGGGCATGAATAAAATTCAGACATCATCTCTCTCAAGAATGAAGGAAATAGTCATATGCTTCACTAATCTATTGCCTCGTGTATAAACTTGCATATAGTTCATATAGATTACATAAGATAATGTGAGCAATTTTTGGGAAACGATTCAAAACTAATAACATATAATCTGCTACTTGGGTGTAGTATTGATTACCATATAAGAAATACTGTTCAAAGCAAGTCGAGATTTGCTTGATTTCATATCAGTGTGAATTCATGATTGACCAATCACTTCGGGATATTGCGCAAAAGACGACTTTGAATATTAAGGCTAGTGGTTTATCTCATTGATACTTCTTCTTTGCACTTGGAGTTGGTGAATCACTATCTTTTCAAGCGTAATAATCAAAATTTCATATCCTTCAAAACTAAATGTCAAAAAAACTAACAGGAGAATTTGGTTTGAAACTTAGACATTCGAGTGAGAATTTAGGAAACTATCATGAAAAGGTTATGAATTGTTTTTTCTTGGCCAACGTCCACCAACCCTCAGTCACTAAAAACAAGCCTAAGCATCAAAGGTAATGAGGTGTCATGTCGGTGTCAAGATTTTCTCCTATTCAAAATTCTCTCTCCCTCTCCTAGCTTGGACCATTTATCTTGAAATAAAAAATAAAAAAAAAGAAAGAAGAGAAAACAAGAAAAAGCTCGCTATATTGAAAATCCTGAAAAAGGGCGGTCTAGGAAGAAGTTAGGGCATGAGGAAAAATAAAGAGAGACCTCGAGAAGATCTAGATTTGCATGAGTCTTCCTTGAAATGAGCATTCCCGATAGGGATGACAATGGGGCGGGTCGGATGCGGATCTGATAAAATCCGAACCCGCCCCGCTAGTTATGAAACGTTGCCCTGCCCCGCCCCGCCACCGGGTTCTATATATAGAATACCATAACCGATCCTATGTGAATCTAGGAGACCCGCACCCGCCCCGCCCCGAACCGTTCTGCTTGGTTTGGCAAAAAGATCATATTTTGTCAGATTGTGTGGTCGGCGGTGGAGTCGAAGAAGATGCGGTAGCCTTCGAATCGATCTCAGATTGTGTGGCCGGCGGTGGAGTCACAGAAGATGCGGTGGCCTTCGGATCGATCTCAGATTCTCGGTGAGAGACGACCGGCGGTGGAGTCGAAGAAGATGCCGTGGCCTTCGGATCGATCTCAGATTCTCCGTGAGCGACAACCGGCGGTGGAGAAGACGCAGCGGAGTCGGCGGTGGAGGAGACGCAGCGGAGTCACAGAGAAGAGAAGTCACAGAGAAGAGAAGACGCAACGGAGTCGCAGAGAATAGAAGACGCAGCGGCGCCGGTGGCTCTTTGGAGTCTGCAGAAGAAGAGAGCGCCGAGTGAGAGAGAGAATAGATGATCTAGGGTTTTAGTTTAGGACAAAAGCTTATATATATTACATGATGGACGACTAGGATTAACTATGTATAGGGTGTGTATATCGGGGCGGGTACGGGTCGGATCACGGGGCGGGTTAGGCAGAATACCATATCCGATCCTAACCCGCTGCGGGTTTTAAAAAAAGTTACCATACCCGCTCCGTGACCCGGTCAAAGTCAACATAATCCGCTCCTATAGGAGCGGGGCGGAGCGGATATCCTGCGGGTGCGGGTTGAATTGCCATCCCTAATCCCTGATGATTAGAGGCCATCAATTGGCCATCATATATCATCCTAATTACCCTATACTAAATTTTACCACTTGATAGGCCTTTTGGGCCTAAACACTTTAGTCTTTCTTTTCAAAAGCCTATATTTCTAACCTTGGGGCGGGTAGTCTCCTTGTGTGTGCCTATGTCCCAACTAACGCCGCGAAGTCAACTTAACATTAGAAGGCTTCCTCTTTATATGAACCAAAGTTTTGAAGATAGGTGACGATTGAAATCATGATGATCAGTTGTTCTATCTCAAAAGAAAGGAGAAAAATTGAAAGAAATAAGAAGAAGAAAAAGAAAAAAAGAAATAACATAAAGGTTGGAGAATGATTTGTGAAATTTGGCGCTTGGATGCCATTGATTGAGTTCGAAGGACATATATTCAGCAGATATTCATGAAAGCCTTTCTATCAGGCAACCATGCTCTGTACGATATTTTGATATATTTGCCACCACTTCAATGATTATATAAGCCTTTCGACTTTATCTTGTGCCTTTCTATCACGCACTTGATAGTCATGTACTTTTGCTTAACCTAGTCATATACATTGATCTGTTAGCTAATCCTAGGCCTGAACTCCAGCAGCCTCACAACATATACATCAGCCTCACAGTTCATACAATGCCATATATCCTCACTATCCACCTTTTTGGGCCCAACCTTTTGATGATAGTCTTGAGGATTCAAACCTGATTGCTTAAGTTGAGAATTAACTTATTTGTGAAGTTGCATGGCATTTAATGATGATGATTGAAAAGTTTGCAATAAAAAATTTCAGTGGTCTTCCCACTTTGGGTAGAGATGGACATGTCAACTGAGAGGGATCCATTGCCTTAAATTCTAAATGATAAAATGAAAGAATAGATCTCGAAGTGAATGGTCGATTCGCAATATTGGGCAGTCAAAGTGATTTTCAATTCAAACATGCTTTAAAACTTGGAAATGATATTATTTTTGTCATAAGTTATTCTTTGTAGATGTCCTTAGGGGTTTCCCTTGTGATCCGTCGGCCACTAGGGTTATGCTAGAGTCAATCCTACATGAATTTTGGTCTAGGGGCTCCCAGTCAGTCCATCATCCTAACAGTCGTAATAGGGGTTTCTCTGCTGATCTCTTTCCATGAGGATTATGTAGAGTCAACCCTGTTTGCATCCTGTGAGTCCCTCTTCACGACAGTCGTGATAGTGTATGTCCGTCTCGAATCTATTTCACAGTCAGTCTTCTCCATATGCATTTCATATAGGGGCTTCCTAGGAGTGCCCTTTCACGATGGTTGTGATAGAGTTTGTCATCTTCCAGTTCATTGCAGAGTCAGTGTAGTTTGCATGCATTTTGTCTAAGGGCTCCCTGTGATACCCCTTTTTCACGACAGTTATGATAGAGCATGTCCATGTCCATTTCATGACATAATCAGCATTCGAGACCGTATGCATTCTTGTCTAGGGGCTCCATGTGATTTCCATATCCCAACACTCAGGGTCAATATCTTTATCTTGTCTAAGTCTAGAGTATAGAATTTTGTCTCCTACCCTTAGTCTTCAAGAAGAAAGAAGAAAAAAAGTTTTCATATGATAAATTTTTTGAAAAAAATAAAAAGAAAATAAAATATGATCTTTGCTGTGACTTTTCAATCGCACTCCTATCTTTTCTTTTTTCAGGTCCAGTTTTGAGTCTGAAGGTATTCGACCCTCTCTTCAAGTTAGTACGTGAGAGTCATGTATAGTCTTTTTGTTAAATACAAGTCGAATTACATTTGGCTTAATCCCTTTTGGATGAGGGTATGCATAGGGTGCAGTCATTTCCCAGTCCAAGTCCACGTCTGAGGGTATGTAACCCTCAATTTAGGTCAGTACGTTACCTGTTTTCCCAGTCCGAGAGTATTATACTCTCAGTCCAAGCTAGTCCGTGAAAGTCACATAAAATCTTTTTCCCAGTCCTAGTCCCAGTCTAAGTCCACCGTTAAAGGGTGGAAACCCTCAATCTAGGTCGATATGAGGATGTCATACTTCTTATCCCAATTTTATTCTCAGTCCAATTCCGATTTAGTTGGCGTAACCACAAAAATTCCTATACGCCCCCCTACAAATACCTTTCAATTGGTGTCAAAGCTCCCAATCACTTCCAAATGTTGTTTGCTCCAATTTTTGCACATGAGACTTTTTTTGGGTGTGCCTAAACATCCATCTACTTTTACGCGTTGTTGGCTCCGACTTCTACACATGAAGTATCCAATCACTACCAAGTGCCTATGGCTCCGGTTTTCACAGCATAAGTCTTTTTCGTGTACCTAAACGTCCATCCGTTTTTACACGTTGTTGACTATGACTTTAAACAACACCGCTTTTCTGGACTGTGTTGGTCTGATTCCTTTACAAGAATACATAGGAAACCTTGCAAAGATCCGACCTTGTATCTGTGTGTTTTTGAGTTTGTTTTGAGTCGTGTGGTCTTTTCTGTATTCCTTACTACAAAATTGTGTTGTTTTACTGTGATATTCACTTGAACTTGAGCTCCCTCGCCGTGGGGCTCTGTAGATACCCCAATTTTGTAGTTTTATTATTTAGTAATTCATGTTGGTGTCAAGAATGTAAGTTTGACTTGAAAACTTGAGGATCAATTTGAGAGACAAAGTGATTGGTGTGAATATATGAAGTGTTTTCCAAATCTGGTATTATCCCTGATAGTTAATTAACATAATTACCTATTTTGGGAAACGATAATGCCCTGAAATTCGTAATAAAATATACAAAATTCAGGGGTAAACCGGCTGATTTTTGACTAACCGGTAGGTTAGTTGACTTTTGTCAATCTGTGATTTTATCACTTATTCTGACTTATCTCCAGCTTTGAAGATTGTCATTATCAGATTCCGCGACCCTGAACACTATAAAGAGGAGGCCTCGACCTTTATTTTAAGGGAGGTCAGAAAGCTTATTCTCTTTAGAGCTTGTGTACAATTTCTTTGTGAAGTGATACACTGTCTCTTGAGAGAATCTTAGCCGTTCATATTTACTCTATAAAAGTCTCTTTCTAGTCTCTGCATCGCGGACCATTTGGAGAACATCCTTGAGTCTTCAAGGCAAACTACTTCTAAAGGTAATCTTTAAGGGTTTTTCTAGTTTAGGAATCATATAGATTGTTTCCCGATCCCGTAGTCACATTTATATTAAAAAACAACAAAAATAGTCTTTTTCTAGTTATTGTCTAATTCTCAAATGTAGACTACTTTCCGTAAGATCAGAGTCGAACTACGGTAACTTTAATTTCGATTAGTCTGACCGGATACTTAGGCAATTCAACCCCCGATATCGAGTTCAAGCAAAAACTATAAAATTTAACTTAGAGTTAGTTTCATCATATTTTTACATGCTATGTGTTTTTAAGGCCATTAATCACTAGAAATGAAGTAGAGATCGAAAGGGCGCGACGGATGCCTAACACCTTCTATTTGCATAATTTAAACCCCGGACCCCTCTCATGGTTTCGATAGATCAGTCGTCCTTCTTGGACATCTTTGAGTCACTTTTTGATTTTTTTTCTTATTAAATAAGATGGCCGCTTTCCTGGAAATCTTTTTTCGGGGGATTTTTTTCCAAGGCGATGGACCACAAGTACCATGTCGTTCCTCTTCACGAAAGATATAGCTGGTGGGCAGGGATATTCCCTAAAGGTGAGTGGCGTACAACGCACCTAAGACATTGCAAAGGTTGATTGTTAGTAAATCATAAGGCAACTATATAGCCATTCATCCTTGTGGTCATCTAAATAGTGCCTTGGTGCTGAGGCTCTCTTGGAAGGTTGTGACTTAGTGTAGTCATTGCACGACTGCCCTTACCAAGAATTACACTTTGGCATGGCTAGACCATGCAATTTTTAGGAAGGTTGCACATTATGAGATGATCTTAATACATATTCTTATACTCTTCTTCTATCATGTGTGCTAATAGTTTCAAGGGCTTATCATGCTCATGATCGAGATTGGGGAACTACAAAATTGGTGCTATGTAAGAGTAGTTGATCACCAGTTGGATATTCGAACAACGTATGCACATATAATATTTTTCCCTATTTAGTTGCATTCCAATGTTTAGTTGCATATATAGATTTTGGTATAAGATATAGCATATATAACCACGATTTATATTTCATAGTAAATTATCATATCAACTGGCTAAGATTGACCCACTCACACGAAAAATTGCCTATGTCGCTTAGCCATCGAGCAAAGATGAGACAATTCTAGTTGTGGTGTTTCTAAGTGGAGCAAAAGTTGAACAACATATTGCCTTCATTACATCTAAGATGAGGTCTCATAACTTTGTCCGAAGACCAAGTGTGGATGAACCCATACTCCTTATAAGGTTGTGTTAGAAGCGAAATGTGAGATCTTTGCTTAGCAGTTATTAGTTAAGAGGCATCATAAGAACTTAGGCACTTCATAGCGAATGAACCAAGATTTGTTTGAAGTTTTAGTAGAGTCTTGATTGCGCTCTACATAAGCCACTTCGTCGCAGCATGCGTTTCATACCACATATGCTACACGACCGAGTTAAGAGATAATAAAATCCAGCTTCCTTACCGTGTGAGTCCTAAGTGTTATTTAAAACCTTAACTAGTGCCCTTGTAACCTTTGACTATGTTACAAAGACCCATATTATTGCTAGCTACTTTTGCGTGTTACCAATGACCATGATTGACACGGTGTAGAATAAAAGTGCTTGAAAAGTAGCTAGTTTGTATTTGAGTGATAATATGGCAGTGGGAAGTCTTTTTGATACACATTCAATGGTTATACTCATAGGCCTACCACGTTACCTCGTAGGCTACAAATAAGTGTGAATATATTGTTCGAAACCATGAAAAAAACCCTAAAGGGCCAAGGCAGGGGGGATAGGGTTTTTGAAAATTAGTTGGGAATTTAAGCTTATCACAAACATGCATCTCAAAATGAACAAGTTCAACTAATATGCTAAGTACACAATCTTAAACAATTACACAAAAATAAGTAAAGAGATTGAGTTAGAGTACTTATCAAGAAGATTTAAATGGTTCAACTTGAGCTACCCTTAAGTATACATCGTGAAGTTCTTTGCAAAGGCACTAGAATTTACTAACAACAATCTTATTTTGGGTCAACTTCAAAACACTTACAAACACTTGCTAATATCCCATACCAAGTAGAAGCCTTGAATCCACAAAGCTCATATAATACTTGACTACCCCAAGCTTTGATCATAATTGTGTATATAGAATCCTCTTGACAGGAAATGAGTTCAAATAAAATTCTATATAATAAAGAGACGACATAACTGTTAACTTGAAGGAATGCTCATTCTCAATCATGGTTTGCTTAGAAAAATACTCTCTTAATGTTATGAATCATGAGATTGAAGAGAGAGAGTGTATTGTTCTGGAACTTGATATTTCTATAGTGGATGGAGGCTTAAAAATTGGATTCCATGGTATACGATGAAGCCCCAAATCATTTTATAAGTTGGATAGAAAAAGTCATTATTGAAAGATTTAGTGTGATATTTAGCAAAACTAGCTGTTATTTTTGAATCTTGGAGCTTACAATCGACTGTAATGCAATGCAGTTGACTACATCCCACTTTTGGAGGCATACAACCCCAACCCAATTTACTGCATTGGTTTTCCTCAAGAAACCACCTATATTATTTTGTGCGTAACTTTCTGTAGAATAATAGGATTGATGAGCCATTTTTTCCGTTGGAAAGATAATGAGAATATTTATCAAACATGAAAAGATTAACTCCAAAAACTCTTATGAGAAAATCTAAGTTAGCTCCAAGATTCACCCATTTTCAAAAACACACTTGTTTGAAGATTGTGAACTACATGTAATGCGCAAAGTGTCCTAAGGTCATTTTTGGACCATGTTCACCAACTCCAAGCATCAAATCAAGACTAGTTACCTGATATAATATATCTATTACACTTGAAAGTAACTTAGCATATGCCTTCTTTGTTGTTTTTTAATACTGGACTTGATGAAACTTTCCTCGCATCTCCACTATAGCTTTAAGCTCATTTAATTCCAATCTCCATATTTACTTTCTCAAATGTGTTGTCATAAATGTGTATGCATATACCTACTAAGTATTCACTCAAAGTACTCATTAGAACACAATAAATGCGTTCCTATAATCAAAACAAGATATAAGCCTAGGTTATCCAACCATAGGGATAACATAGTGATTAACAAATGAAGTGACGCACAACACTTAGATGAAATAGAGATGCTTAGTTTCATGTGATAAATGAGGGCATTATGAGACATTTTCTGTTCATTCTAGGTTTCATGTCTATATGCTGACCTTTAGTATAAAGCTCCTAACTTGCAAGGTGGAGTCAGCAATCATACCGTTCATTTGCATGTGTTAATAGCTTATGGTTGATAAATGGAGAAAGATGTATCGTGAGGCAAACATTGTCCTCACCATGTGCAAGATGTTGGTATTCAAGTTCGGACTCGGGTAGACCCATGCCAAGTATGAGGGAAGCCAAAAGGCTAAATGAGTTATTTTTATGACCCATAATACTCCATTATGTGTCTAAGGGGTTGCCTAACCTATCACCTCCTCATTACAAATTGTCTTTGAGTTCGCTAAATGATGAGTCTAAGCGGTTAAGGCACAATGAACAAAAGGCAGATGATAGCCATGTTCTCTCACACTATCTATAGCCATCACTAGCTAGTGAGATTGTTTAATGGTCAACATTAGATTGGGCTCGCATAGTCTAATTCATCGCAAGGCGTCTGTTTGTGAGGTACGTTGACACATGAAATAATGACGAGGTCCGGGAGTTTGGTATAAGCCATTCTTTGTCGTTATATGATACACGTGTTATTGGGGTAAGGGTTGCACTTGGGCGGGATTGGACAGGCCCAAGGGTCAAACCATGCACAACCCACTTTAAGAAAACTCACGCCCCTGCCTAGCCCAGCCAGTCTACGGGATGGATGATATTTATTCAAGGCAAGCCTATCAAAATTTTGGTGGGTACGGGCTGGACACCGGCTGCCTATGGTTGCAAATTAGTTTTCTATACTTGATTTTAAAGCATATCAGTAGTCATCTGAGTCTACTGATTAGTCATTGTTCCCAACCTATCTTGGCTACACCTATAGGCCCATTGGGGATCCCAATTCTCATGACACGTCGGCACATTCAACGGTCAACTTTTCAACGCTCACAAGCCGGTCAAAGCAACACATAATCAAGTCACGTGAATCTGCTCCTCGGCACGCCTTTCATCTTAAGGGGTCGGCCACTTTCCCCTTCAAAGGGTCAACCTCATTCCTTCACTTCTCTTCAAGGGACCATGCATCTTTCGCGACGCTCGTCGTCCGTCGCCCGGGCGTCGCCCCTCCGTCGCTTGCGTTTCGGCTTCACGGCGCCCCGTCGCCCGTGGCGACGCTCCATCTTTGCGACGCCCGCTGTTGCCCACGCATGGGCTTCACGGCGCTCATCGCCCGTGGCCGTGTGCCGTCTCTGCGATGCCCGACGTCCCCCGCGCATCGGTTTCATGGTGCTAGTGGCCATGCATTGTCTCCGCGATGCCCACCGTCGCCCGCGTGCAGGCTTCACGCCGCCCGTCGCCGTCGCCCGTGGTAGCGCGCTATCGTCCGCGGCCGCCCGGCGCCCGCACGCCGACTCTACGATGCCCGTGCGTAGTCTCCAACTCTCTGTTGCGCCCATACGCAGTGTCGCTGATACAGCCGTGCCCCCAGGCTCTCTGTCACAATATCGTTCCCTCGTCACCATACACACTTCATTGCGCCCATGAGACATAATCATGTTACATTCCCCCCCGGGCACCACACTCATTCACCATACCATGCGCTCCCGCCATGGACATGGAACATGCTTCGACCCACTCTCTGGAGTGTGCATCATCCTACGGGGATAGACGACTCCTCCGGGACACTATCTCCTCCAGGGAGTTCTAACTGCTCCGGCATGAAGACTCCTCCAGCACAAGGACTCATCGCGAGGATATGCGACTCCTCCGGGACACTATCTTCGCCAGTGAGCTTTTTAACTCCCCTTCTACCAGGTAGACAGCTCCTCCGGGATGCTACCTCGGCCCGTCGGGTAGACGGCTCCTCCGGGATGCTACCTTGACGCGCTCCGAGTGCTCCAGCACAAGGACTCGCCCAGGGGGATAGGCGACTCCTCCGCGACAATATCTTTGCCAGGGAGCTCTAAGTGTTCTGGCACGAAGACTCCCCTTCTGCCAGGTAGACAGCTCCTCCGGGATGCTACCTCGGCTCGCCAAGTAGACGGCTCATCCTGGATGCTACATCGGCCCTCGGAATAGGCGACTCCTCCGGGACACTATCTCCGCCAGGGTGTCTGCGTGACTGGCCTACGTGCTCTGGCACTGGGGGCTTCATCAGCACCCCTAGGGACTATGACCCCCGGGTCACTCCGAGACGGGAGCAGGTTTCCAGAGGGCGTCGCGCCTAATTCGCCTGGCAGTTGGGCGTCGGGTCTTCCCCATCGCTGCTAGGCCTGTAGGACTCTGCAAGGGCTTGGATTGGTAGCTAGATCAAGGGGTGTTCTCTGGCAACACCGACGCTGTGGGAGCAAGTCTTTCTAGACAGACAGAGCGACACTGTGAGGAGCAGGCCGGGTGAATATGCGATCCGACAGTCCAATGGAGAATCATTATTTTTGGCCCCCTGGTGACGTGTCACTCCCAGGGGATGCCATGTGGCAATTGATGACATAGGCATACTTTTGCCTATAAATAGTGGACTTTGGATTTCTTTTTCGATAGAACTCTCTCATTTGCCATTTTCACTTTCTCACTCTAGAATCCAAATCCTCTGAAATTCTAGAGAGAGAAACATACATGACCTTGACTCTGGACCTAAGCATTAGACTGTGACTGTCGTCGTGTATTCACCCTGCACCATCGCCCTCACAGCACTGCCACCCTCAGGCTCTGTCAGGGAAGCTCTTGGTCTCTGCCCTTGCTCCACCCTTGATGTGTCCCACATCAGCACACTTGGCATCTGACTCGGACTGCATTCCTTGTGGCACCTCCACGTCGATTGCGAACCCACTTTCCTTGGCATTAGTCATGATCATGAACAAAAGTATAGAGAACCCAATTGACCCACAACCAAATTGAACACCACCATCATCGACACTTACACATTCTCTTCCTTCCCGTCATCCTCCTCTCGCCCATTGACCTCCCAGAAAACCCACCACCATGATCGATCCATCCTTCACCGCGGCCCACCAACACACTGGGAATCTAATATGAGTGGCTTAATGCTTGATTCACAACCTACCTTTGGTCTGGAAAAGCTTGACATGATGTTCGTGTCAATTTATGTGTTACAACGTTTACGATGAAAAGATAAAACTAGAGGCAGATGCACCAAAATGAGGTATAGAGACAGAGAAGTCAGAGAATATACCCTTAAGCCGTGCAACTATATAGGTGTGAAGTGAGAATTTATAAAGGACAGAAAAATATAATTCTTTCAGGTCTTTCGAGAGTGTATATTTTTTATGTGGTGGAAGGTGAGATAATTTAAAAGATGAAAGAGAAAAAAAATACGCATACTATGCGTGTATATAAAATATATAAAAATTGAACGGGCTGACTTTTTTTTTCTTACGCCGAGCGGACCTTTAAACACAATATGTACGTCCTCGGTCTTAATTCTTTTCGGGCTCCAAAACTTGAGCCCATATATCTACCGTATTTCTATTTCTATAAAAGTGAGCCGACGGTCATTTTCTGCTGGGGCGGCGCGAATTGCCACATAGTTTCCTGCCATTGCTTGTACTCCTAATCGGGGCGGGGTAGGCTTCTTAAGTAGGAAGAACCACCGTATCAGCCCGTAGAAAGGTCGTCTTTCTTCTTGAATTTGCACAGCAGAGAATCACCACTGTTTGGCCGCCATAGCTGCTGCCCTCATTATCAGACCTCTCTCCATCTCAAAACCAAGTCCACCTGCCCAACAAAGCATGGGAGGAAGCAGTCGAAGCAACAAGGAAAAGAGCAGACGAAGTTATTCACCCGAAGATCCACTATCCGACTCCGACAGCCGTGACGCATCCCCGCCGCCGCGACACTCTGGCACACGCAGCCGCAGCACGCGCCGCCGTGACAGCAGCGACGGCGATGGCAGCGACCGCGACAGGAGAAGGAAGCGGTCGGCTTCCTCGTCGTCAAGAAAGATCACGGGAGAGGACATTGCCGAGTATTTGGCCAAGAAGGCCCAGAAGAAGGTAAAATCTGGTGTTTAATTGCAATTCCGCGTGGTTTTAGGGTTTCTTCGGTTGGTATTGGCGATTTTGTTGTTTCGGATGATATTGATTTTGACGGTTTTAGGCTTTGAAAGTGGCGAAGAAGCTCAAGTCGCAGACGGTTTCTGGCTATTCGAACGACTCCAATCCATTCGGCGATGCTAATCTCAACGAGACGTAAGTTGATTTATATCCTTGAATAGTGAATATTGCTGTGCTTTAATTCGTCTATATGTATGCATAGATTACATTTATACACACGCTAATAAGTAGCTGTATATGGAATGCAGTTCGATCTTAGTCCACGGTTTCATTGAATTTTCCCCTTTAACATGTGCGAAATCCTAGAACAAATAATAGTACATCCAAACTTCGACTTTTTCTGCTCAATTTTTTTTTTACCCTACCTTGACTTGCAAAATGATTTATTTAATCTGTGATTGTCATTTGAGTTGAATTCAGTTTTTACATGTAGCAAAATTTATCCTAGGATTCTGCAAAAGTTAAATGGACGGGATGGAGTAACCAGTAAAAGTATCTGGGTGTTCAAAAAGCCTAATACATCAAACAAGAAACTGAAAATTTAATTTAACAAAAAAATTTAGAAGTATCTGGACGTCAGCCAGAAACGTGGCATAACCAAGGAGTAAAAACTAAAGATGAAGAAGCATGCCAGTGATGAGTAAAGTAAGCTTTTGAAGCTAAAATCGCTGTGCATTTAGTATACAAGGCCCTGAACGTCGCCTGTTCTGCACCTTTAACAAATTAATTATGTGACAATATGGTCATCACTTGGATTTTGCGGCAGAGTAGGCACTCTCGTCTGATGTAGAGTTTTCTTGGAATTTCTGTCTCGATCTAGAGTTGATATTGCTAAAACGAGGGAGGGAGACAGATTTTAACATACTATTCTGAATTCTTCATGCTGTTTGGTGTTAATATATTCAGGTGGCCTGAACAGGTAGGGAATACGTTACCTGGTGGTTGCCTAGCTCACAAGTTATAGTAATTGATTCCTTGCATGTAGTGCCTGGGTGGTCAGACCTAACAACACTGCTATTATCACAATTTCAGTTGAGTTAAGATTGAATATGTTATGCACTTATGCGGCATCGACAATGACCAACATTTGCTCTGCAATCATGACAAGTTTGATCCCGTTGAGCTAGGATGAAGGGCATCACATGCGGTGTTGGGGTATGACAATTGATGAAAATAGAGCATGCACTATATGAAACTGCAAACAGGGTGTTTGCCAGAGAATAAGAGTAATAGGTGCTCCCGGGGATGGCATGACATGCTTATTGATCAACAAGACGAGAGTCAAGTTACATACGAAGACCATCATAATTTAGCACCGAAAAATTAAAAAGTAAAAGGATAGATTTTTTTGTCACCCTCTAGCAGGGATCTGCCGATCCACAGGCCATTCTATGCCACTCTCGCAAGAGATCCACCAATCTGCAGACTGTTTGCTTCTTCCTTGCAAAAAATTGGGGTGCCCATAGGTAAAGGAAGACAAAGCGGTGATGCTTTCTTGACATACTCAAAACCTCAATCATTCATTAACCAACAAATAATGGGAATTACAACGTCGAACTTAATTAACAAGAAATTTGTAATATGCTAAAAGACAAAAATAACCTAATGCTAGGACTTAATACTTAAATAACCTTAAATTGCCAACTATTATTGTAAAGTCTATAACTAAACAAATCCCATACATGCCCAATTGGAATTTCAATCCCCTTAATTCTCTTCATGTGCCCTCATCATTCTCTCCACATTGAGAATTGCTTGACCTTGAATTTTATAATGTGGGGGAGGATAATGATCCACAAAAAGTCAGCTAAAAAACGCAAGTCATGATTATCAGAAAGTTGCTTTGCAGTGAAGTTCGTCTTCGAGATAGTAAGTAGAGATCTCGTGTTGTGTGATGATTCAAATAAGCTGCCTAAAAAAAAATAAAGTCAATGTGCTCTACATCAATCACAACGCCATGCTCGGAAATTGGAACAGGAAAATTATTAGGAACTTCTCTTTGGGCCTGACTGCATTTGATGGTTCTTCTAGTTGAACAACATCATCAATCTTGAACTCGGTCCGTGTTTCCAAATCTTCTGGTTCAGCATGTGTAGGAACAATATCACACTCCATTATGCCTGTATTAGCTATTTTAGTTGGTGCTTCAAGTCCAAAAGGTGGAACACGTTCCGTAACAATAAGTACAGTCTCAAACTCAACTCGAAAAGTTCAGCTCTAGAATCCTTGAGGTCGTCTTCAACAATTTGCTCAACTCTTTCCTCAACTGTAGTATCTTTCAAATTCATCTATAATTTCGTTGCGTTGTAAAACTTAGTTTCATAGATTTGTATAGCGAGATAAACGATTCTTGTACAACTTTTTTGCCCAGAATCCTTCGTGTTAATTCTGCTTGCTCAGTGCATACCTTCGGTAAATCTGCAATTCTATGCCGAACATCGGAAGATTCTCACAAATATTTGTCACACAAGGGGAGAAGATCTTTACTCGCCCACTCAACAGTATAGTAACCCAGATCATCGTCAGACTGATAATAAATGGCATTTAAATCCTGTTCTCCTTCGTCAACCTGTGCTCCTTAATGATTGACATTGTGATGTTATGTGTCAAACAGAAAGCTTTCAAGAGATAGCCCTTGGGTATTGCCTAAACAGCTGCAATTCCTCCAAACGGAAAGTTCCAGAGTTCATAATCTATCTTGGGGGTTCTTCTTTTTCTTTTTCTGTTACTCTTTTGTCCAAGGCTTGGCTGGTGGAAGAGGAGGCTAATATATTTGGATTGGATCTGGTAAGGGTAGTGTTTCATTCCATGGTTATTTAATCAGAAGTAGCATTACAAAAGAAAGTAGGCCGGTCTTTCAAACAAAAGGAAGTTTAGTCTTATTCTTAAAGGTTGCTGGTTCCCCTTGGTTTTTTTCTTAAAGTTATTGGGCTGCTTTCACTTTAAAAGGAAGTGAACTGGTTTTTAAAAAAAGGACTCAGGATAAGCTGGTTTTAAGGGAAAAAGGGACTCAGGATTTTCTTTCTTCTTATTATTTTTTCTTCTAAATTTGGGCTTAAAAGACCAAGAGAACTAGGCTGAATGGACGTTGGCTGACTTTCGCTATAGGGGAAGTGGGCCGATGTAAAATTAAAATAAAAGTGGTCCAGTATGTGAAAAGTCAAACACACACTTGGATTGTTCAAATGGAGTAAAGCAGAGGAGGCCTAAGTCCAGTATGCCAAAACCTAAACTTCTTCACGTTAGCCTGTGGTGATGGCTCCGAAACTGGCGGGCTGTGGTGATGGCAAAAGATTCTACGACAGCGATGATGTCGTCTTCATGACGAGAAGATGATAAAGAAAGCAATCCGGCGATGGCTTGTGCCGTTTGACAGTGGTGATGTTGTGATGGTGACCGTTAGCTGCAGTTGTTGCCAAGATTTCTGATTTGAATGGTGGCTATGACGGTCCTTAGCAAGACCATAAATGACCGGTGCTGATGCAACACTTCTTTCTGGGTGTTGAGAACCAAAAGAACAGAATACCTTTTCTTTGTCATATTATAATTGTGCTTTTTTAGAAGCAAAATAAAAACTGACGAAAATCGAAAAGTAAAAGGATAAATTTGTGTCACCCTCCCACAAGGGATTTGCTGACCCGCAGGCCATTTACTTGTCACCTCCTAAGGGATTCACCAGCTTGCAGACCGTTTGCTTCTTCCTTGCAAGGAGTTGGCCTGCAGGTAATTGGCGTGCCTGCAGGCATAGAAGACAAAGCACTCAAGCTTTCTTCGAAAAAACTCTCAAATCTCAACCGTTAGTTTACTCCAATTGACGGGGGATTACAACTTATTTCTTAAATAACACTAATCCACAATTCTCAATGTAAATACAATGGAATCCCAAGTTAACCCTCGTGAAAGTAAACAAATCCCATAAATCCCCAATTGCAATTCCAATCCCCTTAGTTTGTTCATACGCTCCTGATCACATCAGATGTAGTGGGATGACTTGCACATTTTCTCTGTACCGTGAGGTTATGGTTCTACCACATCTGAGACATTGGGCTTGTCTACTTGTATGTGAGGATCTAACCTCATGAAAAAGCGTCGTTTCATACTTAGTGGCATTTCACTTCTCTGAAGAAAGAGAAGGGGTGAGTCTTATGAGATAATGCATGGGTAATTGCTACTGCTTTCATTTTTTGGTTGGCATGCTTGTCCAGAGTTCTCAATTTTGAAGTGTTTGTCTTTGCATTTTTCCTGTTCAAAAGGAAGAATAAACTTCCCATTCTAAGGATTTATTTGACTACAAAAGGAAAAGTTGAAAATGGAAGGAAAGAGAATTGAAACAAGTCTTCTGACGTGCATTTGATACGTTGTTTCGAAGTTATTTGACCTTGGAGAAAAAGGGTTTGAAACTAGAAAGTTAGAAGCAGAAATTTTCATTTTTTTCTCTTACTTGCTCTTTTACGTTCCAATTTTTTTAGTTCATTTAAGCCCCATATGGAATAAATATTATCAGTTTCTAAGGGAAAAAACTTGCAGAACTTTAGTGAGGGTTAGCCTAAGATTTTAGATTATGCTAACATACGCGCAATGAGCTTGCAAAAGCGCACTTCCAAAATTACATTTAGCCTAATATATGAAAGAAACTTATACATGTACATTACTAGCTTTAGTTAGGCTGATAAATTTGAAATATTGGATCTGCAGATTTGTGTGGCGAAAGAAGATTGAGCGTGATGTTACTCAAGGCGTGCCACTTGACACGTTCTCAATTAAAGCTGAGAAAAAGAGGCAAAGAGAAAGAATGGTATGTAGTTGCAGGTCAATTTCTTTCTTTTCTTATTATCCTTGTATATTGTGAAGGTCTCTATTACATCTATCTGTAAAGAAGAATGTGGTATCCACAATTCTAACAACTTCCTACCAAGCTCTACCCGGGATTTTTAAGTTGGAATATTATGATCATTGAGATGATACCTTGGCTAATCTTTCTCTCCTCTTTCTTCCCCCTCCCCCTCATTTGGGTGAAGTTGTCAGAGTATTAGCTTTAACAGTTATATTTTCCTTAAAGTGCATCTCTAGCACTTTTGTACTTCTGGACTTCATACGCTGGGACCTCTCTCTTTCTTAAAGTTATTATTGAAGTTTAACTGTCGGTGTTGAAGAACGTGTTTCGAAATTGTTCAGCTATAGAAGAATTAATTGTTCATCTATAGTATAAAGGATGTTGACAGATAATAAGTATAGGATGAGCATTGTAATCTTTTTAGTGGTCATGACACATAGTTATCTCTAATACAGTTTGCGCATTTTTATCTACAAAAAATGATAAGAGGATGTTATTTGCAAATACGTAAGAAATAGGTTAAAAGTAAGTAAGATTTTACTTTCCTGACAACTATTTCGATGTGACCATTTGTGATTATTGTTTGTGGAACTTTTGCCGGATGTCTTAACCATTTCTTGCAAACTGCTTTCTAGAATTCGAAGCTCGTACATTGTCTGCATAGCATCAATTATTTCATGTTACTGACCTGGAGCTTTATGCAATGATGAGCTTTATTACTGCTCATTTTGTTCTTTTATGGATGAAGTCTCATCCCTATTTACGTTTATATCTCAGGCTGAGATTGAGAAAGTGAAAAAGAGAAGGGAGGAAAGAGCAATTGAAAAGGCACAACATGAGGAAGAAATGGTAAGTTTTTCAAAGTTGTTCATTTCGATAACTCAGCTTTAGAAGACCTATCATAGTTTTTTCATTTAAATTTTATTGATTTGGTTGATGTTTTTGTTGTAGTGTTGACTTTATTCTGTATTTTCCCAGGCCTTACTTGCCAGAGAGCGTGCTCGGGCTGAATTTCAAGACTGGGAGAAGAAAGAAGAGAGGTACTGTGTATCCTAATTTCTTCTACCTTCCTTTTTTCTTAAGAACAATTCTTGTTTATAAAAGAAGCCCAAAGCTTTAAGGAGGTGCCCTGGCTAAAAAACCACGAAACTAATTACTTAGATGATTCTCTTCATTTGCCATCTATCAATTGATTTCTTCATTTGCTCTTGCTGCATACGTGCCCTTTCTTTGGTGTCTTTGTTTCTATTAGGTGCTAACATATGTTTGATTGCAGTTCCATTTCGATCAAAGTAAAGTTAGGTCGGAGATTCGGTTGCGGGAAGGACGTATAAAAGCAATTGATGTACTGTCTAAGCATCTTGAACCGTCAGATGATTTTGATATCGAAATAAACGAGCCATATATGGTCTTCAAGGTATCATCCATCAGCCTATTATGAGAAAAGTTTTACTATTTTTTTTTTCCAAAATTATCCTTCTTTCTGCTGGGTAGGTTCGTAATTTTTTACACTAGTGCTCACACGAGTTTTTTACCTTTTTCGTTCTAATGATTTATCAACTTTCTGTGCTGTGTACTCGTGAGCATACTCCGGGAGTGATATTTTGGCTCCGAGAACATAGTTACAGAATAAAATGCTAGTTTGTTTATCAAATATTCCAGACGCATTTACATAATTAATGTGTCATTCTTAGAAATGCAATCGTTATGAGGACTTGTGTTTGCACTTTAAATCACTTCTTTTAATCTGTCAATACAGGGTTTGACAGTAAAAGAAATGGAAGAACTTCACGAGGACATAAAAATGCATCTCGATTTAGACAGGGCAACACCAACACATATACAGTACTGGGAGGTATCATCTCTTTCCACTCTCCATAAACGCTTCTTTGTTGTTTTTTTTTTTCTTTTTCCTTTCTTTGCGGTGGAGGATTTGTAGGATATTTAGTCTATGTTATATATATATACATATATCTTAGATTGCATCCTCCAACAGTTGAAGCCACAAATTTTTTCGGTTTTTCCACTCATTGATAGTTTTTGTTTCTCGGAGTGTGGTTCTGGGGTACTATTATAGGCCATCCGTCCATTTAGGGTAGATTTAGATGTGCCAAATGATGTCGGGTAAATGGAGTGGAGTTACTTGTTTATCTCTCTTTGGCTTTATTCCCGAAGGGGTTTAAGTTAGGATCTTTTGGTTATGTAGGCTTGGCATTCATTAAGAACGCTTTTAGGTCTATCGGAGCATACGAGAGCTTCCAATCTTCAAAAAAACTTGCCTTAGTTTTTTATGCCCATAATATAGGATCCGAAAATCACTCATCTATAATTGCATATGCATACGCTGTATCTTAGTTGCACAAAGTGGGAGCGGGGGCGGGGGCTATGTTACATGGACCCTTCACTTTGGGGTGAAGGGGCGGTGTCCAGACGACACGACCCTGACACGGGTACGGGAGCCATACCGGACCCTTTGGATTGAGATCGGACACGGCTCATGTCTCTGTCGAAATGAAGAAGGAAAAAATGAATCTGCAGAAGAAAGAAGAAGAGAAGGAGAAGCAGAAGATGAGGGAAGAGGAGCAGCAGCACAACGGAGAGAGAAGGATTTCTCTGTAACATCACCTCGAGAGACGCACGAACTTGTCTTGCACTCTTGCAAGTTGAAATGACGACTGTTTTCAATCAGCCATAACCTTTTTTTTGCCTTTTTGCTGTCTCATCTGCCACAAGCCCAGTACTGCTGTACCACAGATCCCTGGGATGGGATGCAAAGCATGGCCTCTTAGATATTCTTTCAGCCTTTTAACTGTACAATATCTCCAACTATGTTAAAAATCTAAAATATGTTACTTTTTTATAATGGCAGCTCAATTTTTAAATTCATAAATTTTAATGACACCTCTACTTCTTTGCCAACCCTCTCCAATAGTCCAATTTAACACATATCTTGATGCTCTACCTCACATTCCTAGCATTCTATTCAGAATATTTATGTATACTATAGTAATTAGTTATGTACTTATATATGGTGTTTAGTAGCGCACTATAGTAGGAATATAAATGTAATATATATTATGTACGACGTGTCCCCGTACCCGTGTCCAACTTTTGGACGGTGTCCACGTATCCTAGAATTTCGAAAATAGCCGAGTCCGACACTCGGACACGTACCCGATCCGGACACCGACACCGAGTCCATGTAACATAGGGCGGGGGTAGGGGCAAGGGCGGGAACGGAGGCGGGGGAGCGTAAACACCGGAAAGAATCTAAGATTGGGAGCGGCTTGAATAAATAAATGCGTAAAAGAGTATTACCATTTGCTGAATATAGTTTACACGAGAGAGAGAGAGAGAGAGCAGCGATTGACAAGCTCTGCTCTCTTGAGGAGGGTAGTCAGCAACAACAAACAAAGAGGCTTTATGGAGTTGAAGGAAGATAGAAACAAGGAATTGAGTCGAAAAGGGCTTGATTTTTAGGTACTCTCTCACTTGTTCCATGCATCTCTGTCCAGCTGACGGGATCGAGTTCCCATATGAGCTTGGGACGAGATCCCATGGAGCTCCTAACTTGGGATCGCAAAAGCGAGTTTCCGAGAGAGAAGCGTTGCCATATGAGGAGTTTCCTGCAGCTAAGCGCCATATAGTAAACATTTAATCTTTTGTCAGTGGGATGCTAATAATGAGAAAAGATGTCACTGAAGAGGGACGGGGCTCTCTAGTCACTCCTAAATTGGCCTATCTCAATAGCTTAAAAGCAGTATTTGTTTTCTTATTAGGTTCAGTTATTTGAATATACCTGTCTCTTTAATGTTTCTTCGCGTAAGGAAAAAAATTCGAAGGTAATATTTGGATCGTCAATTTTGTGCATGATAGTATGGTAGCCTATCATGTTTCAAAACGTGCAAAGCATATCTCGCTAGAGTTATTGGTGTCATGGTAACTCTGGTCTCTGTCACCTTTCTTTTCAATTTATTTGTTCTCTGGTGGAGAATATTTACTCATAATAGGAGTGTTATGTGAGCAAGGAATCAGATTTAAGCAACGAATCCAGCCTAGAAGAGCCAATACGCAGTTAGCTTGATGCTATGAACTAGACCTCTTATAGTTTGATAGGAAATTGCTGAAAATTACTAATTTAATGCTTGAAGTTGCTTGCGAAACCATGCACACACCGAGTTGGTTTACCCTTATATATGCTATCAAGTAAACCTCATGGATATGGATTTGATCAGGCACTTCTGGTGGTTTGTGAATGGGAGTTAGCTGTAGCTCGGAAAAAGGATGCATTGGACCGAGCTAAAGTACGTGGAGAGAGACCACCTGATGAGTTGCTTGGTGAGGATAGGGGATTGCACTCTAGTATTGAAAAAGATGTCGAGGATCTCCTGGAAGGGAAAAATTATGGTGAGTTGGAAGCTCTAGAGTCCCAGATTGAGTCACAGATGCGGTCGGGCACAGCCAAGGTGGTTGAATATTGGGAAGCTGTTCTTAAACGTCTCCATATTTACAAAGCAAAGGTACTCCTTGTCCAACATCTCAATGCCCTGGAACTAACAAACTTTTGAGTTGAATTTTAACTTTATTTGCCTCATTACAGGCTTGCCTGAAGGAAATTCATGCCAAGGTGTTGCGTAAGCATTTAGAACGCCTCGAGCAAAGAGTGGGGAATGAAGAAAACTTGGAAAGGGATCAGAGTTTAACACCCAAAGAGGAAGATACTGACCATGATGTTAATGGTATGGTCCTGGTCATTTTTTTTTTCTTATTATTAACTTTTTGCAGGTTTGGGGAGGGAGAGATTGTTTTACTCGGATAGATCAGCTGACAATCCTTCTTTCTACTAGATGCTCAAGCTCTCTCCCCTGAACTGATGCATTATGAAGAGATGCCGGAGGTGGAAGATGCTGGATCATATTCACCAGAGCTGTTTTCTGGTGAGGGAAATGAAGAAGCAATCGACCCTGAAGAGGACAAGGCTATGCTGGTAACTTTCTCACTTTTTTCTCTCCTATTTTTTTCCTTTATGCTCTGTATGTGGTTATTATATAGAGCATAAGATAACATGCTTCACAATCTTATGGCAAATTTACAGGAAAGGAAACGCATGGCTGTTTCGGAAGAACAGCAACGGCGGCTGCAAGAAGCAATGGCGCCAAAGCCAGCACCATCGGAGGATAACTTGGAGATAAAGGCCATGAAAGCTATGGGAGCTGTGGAAGAAGGTGATGCTGTATTCGGCTCGAGTGATGAAGTTAACCTCGATTCACAGGTATCATAGTTGACCTGTTGCCGCTGTTTCCCCC